>CM055122.1:285038426-285045926 GCA_029206835.1 Rana muscosa | reverse complement strand
AAATCTGCTATCGCTACACCAACGTCTGATTGTACCAGGCAAATTTCCCTACCCCAGTTGCTAAACCGGCGAAAGAAATTCAGTCCCAGCCATCCACATGCCCAGAGGTTGAATGCTAGCTTGGCTAAATTGCTAGCACTCCAACTGCTGCCTTTTCAGCTGGTAGACTCTGCCCCCTTTCGTGAATTTGTGGAATGTGCGGTACCTCAGTGGCAGGTTCCCAAATGCCACTTTTTTTCACGGAAGGCGATTTCGGCATGTGGAAGGCAATGTCTTGGCCTCTATAGGTGGGGTGAATGGCGCTGCCCAAGTGAAGTGCCAATAGGTAAATAAATAAGTAACAAACTAAGCATGCTAAAGATTATTAGGTCTTAACAAGATAGTTCTGGGTCACAGGTGATGCCTAATTAGTGAAAAGTGCTAGGTGCATTAGTGCAAAAAACTAATAAATAAAATGAAATAAGATGTACTAAAATAGAAAGGCCAGTGAAAATGGCCTAATGTGCAATAGTGTCAGCTGCACTGTATATACCAGTCCAGGGCCAGAGTATAGCCGGCAAGTGTTGTGCGTACAGTGATTTTTAAAAAATATAAGCAATATGAACAATCAGTGTAGAATAAATAATCAAGGTATTAAGTCTCAGCAGCACATTAATAAATCCCAACATCAATTGCGGTCTCTGGGATCCACTTCAATATTAATTATTGTAATAGTCCAATGCATTAGTAGTAAATATGACTAATATTAGAAAAAAGTCCAAAGCAATAATTGGTGTTAGTAATAATAGCAGCAGTTATAGGTTGGTGTTATAGGACAGTTCAAACAGTGGATATAGGTGACTTTTGAGTAGCTCTTTGAGGTTCCTAGCAGACTCCTAGCGGTCTTTTTTTTTTCCATCGGTATAAAAAAATAGAACATGTTTTAAATTATACCGATGGGGAAAAAAAAAACGATAGCAAATTCCGATCGTCTGTGGGGAACTCCATCGGAGAAAAAACCCACGCATGCTCAGAAGTAGTGATGAGCCGAACACCCCCGGGTTCGGTTCGCACCAGAACCCGCGAACGGACCGAAAGTTTGCACGAACTTTAGAACCCTATTAAATACAATGGATGCGAACGTTCGAAATCTAAAGTGCTAAGTATAACGACTATTATGCATGTTATTGTCCTAAAAAGGGTTTGGGAACCCGGGTTCTGCACCAGGGGACATGTATCAATGCAAAAAGACGTTTTAAAAATGGCCGTTTTTCGGGAGCAGTCATTTTAACCACTTCAATACCATGCACTTATACAGCTTCCTGCCCAAGCCAATTTTGAGCTTTCAGCGCTGTCGCAATTTGAATGACAATTGCGCGGTCATGCTACACTGTACCCAAACAAATTTTTTATCATTTTGTTCCCACAAATGGAGCTTTCTTTCGGTGGTATTTGATCGCCACTGCGATTTGTATTTTTTGCACAACAAATAAAAAAAGAGCGAAAATTTTGAAAAAAACGACGTTTTTCTTTGTTTCTGTAAAATTTTTTTGTAAATAAGTACCTTTTCTACTTCAATGACGGGCACTGATAAGGCGACACTGATGGGCACCAATGAGGTGGCACTGATGAGGTGGCACTGATAGGCGGCACTGATGATGGGCACTGATAGGCGGCACTGATGATGGGCACTGATAGGCGGCACTGGTATGCGGCACTGATTGGCACTCATAGGTGGCACTGATTGGCACTCATAGGCGGCACTGATTGGCACTCATAGGCGGCACTGATGGGCACTTATAGGTGGCACGGATGGGCACTGATAGGTGGGCACAGATGGGCACTGATAGGGGGCGCTGATGGACACTAATGCCCAGCAATGCCAGCCACCACACATTAAGGTGGTGCCATCATAGTGTCAGTCAGTGCCCATTTGTGGGCACTGATTGGCATATTTTTTTTTATTTTTTTTTTGATTTTACTACATGTGGATGGCCATGGGGGCCATCCACATGGTTGGGGCTTCCCTGTGGTCCTGGGGGGCTTCCCTGGTGGTCCAGTGTGGGTATCCGAGGGGGGGCTGCGCTGATAAACAATCAGCGCGAATCCCCCCTGTCAGGAGAGCCGCCGATCAGCTCTCCTCTACTCGCGTCTGTCAGACGCGAGTGAGGAAGAGCCGATCAACGGCTCTTCCTGTTTACATTGTGATCAGCCGTGATTGGACACGACTGATCACGTGGTAAAAAGCCTCCGCCGGAGGCTTTTTACCGAGATCAGTGTAGCGGTGGGTCAGACTGACCCACCGCTCCACCGATCGCCGCGATGCGCGCCCCCCCGGGCGCGCGGCGGCTGTTATCCCGCAGGACGTCATATGACGTCCAGTGTGGATAACAGAACCACTTCCCGGACGTCAATCTGCTATTGACGGGGCGGGAAGTGGTTAATGATGCATAAAGTGAAAAAAAAAGTCAAATATTCCTTTAAATATCATACCTGGGGGGGTGTCTAAAGTATGCCTGTGAAGTGCCACGTGTTTCCCGTGTTTAGAACTGTCCCTGCACAAAATTAAATTTCTAAAGGAAAAAAAGCCATTTAAAACTGCTTGTGGCTTTAATGTAATGTCTGGTCCCGGTAATATGGATGAAAATCTTTAAGAAAAATAGGATTTTTATAACAGCTTACCTGTAAAATCCTTTTCTTGGAGTACATCACGGGACACAGAGCGACATAGTCATTACTAATGGGTTATATAGATACCGTCAGGTGCTGGCACTGGCAACTTCCAAAACCGGAAGTACCCTCCCCTATATAAGCCCCTCCCATCCGGGAGCACCTCAGTTTTGTAGCAAAGCAATAAGTGTCCCCAAAGAGGGGCGGGAGCTCTGTGTCCCGTGATGTACTCCAAGAAAAGGATTTTACAGGTAAGCTGTTATAAAAATCCTATTTTCTTTCTCGTACATCACGGGACACAGAGCGACATAGTCATTACTAATGGGATGTCCTAAAGCAATGCCAAATGAGGGGGGGGGATACACCATATATAAGCTGAGCGCTATCAGACATGAGGATCTTTTGCGGCCTGCAACACACTGCGCCCAAAGGCGACATCCTCCTGACTTCTAACGTCCACCTGGTAGAACCTAGTAAACGTGTGAACTGAAGACCATGTTGCGGCCTTACAGATTTGAGCCAGGGAGGCCTGGTGATGCACTGCCCATGAAGTTCCAACTGCTCTCGTGGAGTGCGCTCTAACTTTGAACGGAGGCGGTCTCCTTCTCAAGCCATAGGCTTGCATAATGACCTGTCGAATCCACTTGGCTAAAGTAGATTTTGACGCAGCCTGACCCTTTCTGGGGCCTTCCGGCAGTATAAACAAAGTATCCGTTCTGCGAATCTGAGCAGTGGCTTTTAGATAAGCTTTAACTGCTCTTACTACATCCAAAGAATGCAATAACTTTTCCTCTACCGAAGTAGGTTTGGGGAAAAAAGAAGGAAGAACCACATCTTGGTTCAAATGAAACCTCGATACCACCTTAGGAAGAAAGGCTGGATGAGGACGTAACACTACTTTGTCCTTATGGATAACCAGATATGGCTCTTTACAGGACATAGCTGCTAATTCCGACACTCTTTTAGCCGAACAAATGGCTACTAGAAAAATCAATTTCCTGGTGAGAAGCACCAAGGAAATATGCTGTAATGGTTCAAATGGTTGTTTCTGTAAAACCGACAGAACCAAGTTTAGATCCCATGGACATATGGGAATATTAACCGGAGGACTAATACGCATCACTCCTTGTATAAAGGCTTTGACTAGTGAATGCGAAGCCAAGGGCCTTTGAAAAAATATTGACAAGGCCGAAATCTGACCCTTGATAGTACTCAAGGCAAGCTTCCTATCCACAGCCCATTGTAGGAAGTCCAGAATCCTTCCTATTACGTATTTACGTGGATGCCATTTCTTGGCCTCACACCAGGCGATGTACGCCTTCCAGATTCTATAGTAGATCTGCCTGGATACCGGCTTCCTGGCATTGATCATGGTAGATACCACAGCATTAGAGAGCCCTCTCTTTTTTAGAATGTGGGCTTCAATAGCCAGGCCGTCAAACCTAGGGCTGGTAAGGAAGGGTGGTATATCGGTCCTTGCGAAAGCAGGTCCAGACGACGTGGGAGAGTCCAAGGACTCCCCACTGAAATTTTACAATCTCCGCGTACCACGCTCTTCGGGGCCACGCTGGAACCACCAGAATCACTGTTTCTTTTCTACCCTGATTCTGCGGAGTAATCGAGGTAACCATTGTGGCGGTGTGAATGCATATATCAGCTTGAACTGATCCCAAGGGAACACTAGGGCATCCGAGCCGCAAGCTAGGGGATCCCTTGTCCGAGAGACAAACCTGTCCCCCTTTGTGTTGAATCTGGATGCTAGAAGATCTACATCCGATGTTCCCCACCGCTGACATATTGTCCAGAAAACCTCGGGGTGAAGGGACCCTTCCTCTGGGCCTAATTGCTGGCGACTTATAAAGTCCGCCTTCCAATTCTCCACTCCTGGAATGAATACCGCAGATATGGCTGGGACATATTTTTCTGCCCATTTCAGGATGTAATTTACTTCCCTCTGGGCTGCACGACTCCTGGTGCCCCCCTGATGATTGATATATGCCACTGCTGTGGCATTGTCTGATTGAAATCTGACAGGGGACCCTTGGAGTTTGGATGTCCATGCTACTAGGGCATACCGGGCTGCTCGTATCTCTAAGAGATTGATGGGCAGGGCCTTTTCTGCATCCGACCATCTGCCCTGGAGAGACTATTGCTCCAGTACTGCTCCCCAGCCTATAAGGCTGGCATCTGTAGTGACCACCTTCCAAGAAATCGGACTGAAGGATTTCCTTTTTTCCAGATTCTGGGGAACCAACCACCAACGGAGGCTCTTGCGAACGGAAGGGGACAAGGACATTGTAAGTCTAGGGCCTGAACTTTTTTGTTCCAGGCTGACAGTATGGCCCCTTGCAAATTCCTTGAATGGAATTGACCGTAGGGTACTGCTTCGAATGATGCCACCATTTTTCCCAGCAGCCTCATATACAGGCGTATGGACGGCTGGCTTTTTTGTACCCACTAAGTGGATCAAATCTTTCAAAGACAACACCTTTCCTCGAGGCAAGAATATTTTTCTCTGGCCTGAATCCAACCTTAGCCCCAAGTATTCCAGACTTTTGACTGGTTTTTAGGGCTGACTTGTCTCGGTTGATAATCCAACCGTGAGATTCCAGATACTTGATTGTCTTGTGAACGACCACGTCTAGTTTTTTCACTGAGTGGTCTATCAGCAATAAGTCATCCAGATATGCCATTATCATTACACCTTGTGTTCTTAGATTGGCCAATAAAGGGCCAGAATTTTTGTAAACACTCGTGGTGCTGTGGCCAAACCGAAGGGTAAGGCTCTGAACTGAAAATGGCGCCCTTCTACTGCAAAGCGTAGAAATTTTTGGTGGACTGGAAAGATGGGAATGTGCAAATAAGCATCTTTGATGTCGATCGCGGCTAACCAATCCTCCCCTTGTAGGGCAGTGGCCACCGATCGGATCGACTCTATCGGAAAGTCCTGATATACAGGAATTTGTATAGCCCTTTTAGAATTAATATGGGCCTCCCGTCCGCGTTTGCTTCGGGACCGTAAAGAGGTTTGAGTAAAACCCGAACCCTCATTCTTCCAGGGGAACCTCCATAATTACTCCTTGGAGCAATAGTTGTTCTAGTGCCAACAGGAGGGACTCTCTCTTCCGGGGATCCCTTGGCACGTTTGACCTCAAAAATGGGAAGGAGGAGAGTCTTTTAACTCCAAACTGTATCCCAAACCTACTGCGGAGAGCACCTATCTGTCTTGATCGTGTCCCGCCAGGTCTCTTGCGAACAACTGGAGTCCTCCCCCCACCCGACTGGGTGGGGGCTTCAATGAATTTAACTTTGGGGAAGGTTTTGTACCTCCCCTGACCCAGGGTTTCTCATTACCCTGCTACTGTCCCTGTTTTTTACCCCCGGATTTGACCGAGGAGGCCGTCGGAACTGTTACACAGCCGATGGCCCAGGGACTGGAGAAGCAGGCCTCTCAAAGAGGGACCTCTAACTCTGTTTTTAAACGGCAAGAGCGTATTTTTACCGCTGGAAATTTTCTGGATATATTTGTCCAGGTTTTCCCTGAATAAGCGTTCACCATGAAACGGGACGCTAACCAGCCATTTTTTACAGGGAGCTTCAGCAGACCAGTTTTTGAGCCATAGGAGCCTACGCATATGTACTATAGACAGCGTAAGGCGGGAGGCCTGATGGACTGAATCCTCTATGGCGTCAACCGCAAAGCCTAAGGCTCTAGGTAGATCAGCTAGGGCAAAACCTGCTGATCTGTCAAGTCCCTCAAGACCTGTTTCAACTGATCCTTCACTGCTTAGCAGACCCCAATAGCTACTACTGCTGGTTGTATCACCAAGCAGATTTTCATAAGGACTCCAATCTTTTATCTATTGGGTTCTTGAACATTTGGACATTATCCACTGGACATGTCAGTGATTTAAACATACAAGAGATGGCCATTTTTTTTTTTTTTGATGAACTTATCCTCCATGGGATAGACCACCGGAAATCTCTTGGGGGAATAAATATTTTCTCAGGACGTTCCCAATCCTGGTAAATGAGCCCTTTCAGTAAAGGGTGAAGTGGAAAAGAACAAACAGTCTGGGGGCTTCCAGCGACCCCAACGAGGATACAGTAGTGGTTGATGGTTCCGCAAGGTGCATTTTTAAATGCTGATCGGACCATGTTAGTCAGAGACTGAACCCATAATCTTTCAGCTTGAGATGCTGAGAAAAGGTTCCCCCACTGTTGATTCCTCTATAACAGAATCAACCTCATCCTGATCCCCTTCAGGCAGGTCGATCCCTGTATGGGACTGTTGCTCTGCTAACAGGCACTCTGAAGGAGGAGACGGAGATCGGGCGTGCTTTCCCTGACAGGGAGGCAGCCTCTCTAATCCTCCCAGAGCTGAGGAAAAAACCTCCTCTGTTACATACACAGGAGCAGGTGAACTGAGGACAGCCACAGTACCAAGTACCCCTGCGAGGTCTCTGCGGTCACTTACCTCTGAACTTCAGGGGAGACTGGTGCAGCAGAAGTATGCCCAAGATCCTCCGAGCCCGATGAGACCCCCTTCGCTTCCTGGAAGATTCAGTTCCGGAGCTTCTGGACGGCATATTCCTAAGCCTAAAGCTGAGGTATTCCAGCCGTAATACACCACTTTTACTGAGAATAGTCTAGCACAATTGCTGCTATATCACAGTTGGTGTCTACTAATGTGCCTTTCTAGGGGATGCCTGTATCAACCGCTTGCTGTATGCCTTTAAATGTTGCCAGCTCTGTCTCTGTACTTCATAGCCAGCTCACTACAATATTGTGGTTTTTTTAAACTGCTGGGACGCCCGCACATGCGCAGAAGCGCTGCGGCGCGCACAGAGC